>FR989904.1:5000-33824 GCA_905404115.1 Pheosia gnoma
CCTAACCTAACCTAACCTAACCTAACCTAACCTAACCTAACCTAACCTAACCTAACCTAACCTAACCTAACCTAACCTAACCTAACCTAACCTAACCTAACCTAACCTAACCTAACCTAACCTAACCTAACCTAACCTAACCTAACCTAACCTAACCTAACCTAACCTAACCTAACCTAACCTAACCTAACCTAACCTAACCTAACCTAACCTAACCTAACCTAACCTAACCTAACCTAACCTAACCTAACCTAACCTAACCTAACCTAACCTAACCTAACCTAACCTAACCTAACCTAACCTAACCTAACCTAACCTAACCTAACCTAACCTAACCTAACCTAACCTAACCTAACCTAACCTAACCTAACCTAACCTAACCTAACCTAACCTAACCTAACCTAACCTACCTAACCTAACCTAACCTAACCTAACCTAACCTAACCTAACCTAACCTAACCTAACCTAACCTAACCTAACCTAACCTAACCTAACCTAACCTAACCTAACCTAACCTAACCTAACCTAACCTAACCTAACCTAACCTAACCTAACCTAACCTAACCTAACCTAACCTAACCTAACCTAACCTAACCTAACCTAACCTAACCTAACCTAACCTAACCTAACCTAACCTAACCTAACCTAACCTAACCTAACCTAACCTAACCTAACCTAACCTAACCTAACCTAACCTAACCTAACCTAACCTAACCTAACCTAACCTAACCTAACCTAACCTAACCTAACCTAACCTAACCTAACCTAACCTAACCTAACCTAACCTAACCTCAACTAACCTAACCTAACCTAACCTAACCTAACCTAACCTAACCTAACCTAACCTAACCTAACCTAACCTAACCTAACCTAACCTAACCTAACCTAACCTAACCTAACCTAACCTAACCTAACCTAACCTAACCTAACCTAACCAAACTAACCTAACCTAACCTAACCTAACCTAACCTAACCTAACCTAACCTAACCTAACCTAACCTAACCTAACCTAACCTAACCTAACCTAACCTAACCTAACCTAACCTAACCTAACCTAACCTAACCTAACCTAACCTAACCTAACCTAACCTAACCTAACCTAACCTAACCTAACCTAACCTAACCTAACCTAACCTAACCTAACCTAACCTAACCTAACCTAACCTAACCTAACCTAACCTAACCTAACCTAACCTAACCTAACCTAACCTAACCTAACCTAACCTAACCTAACCTAACCTAACCTAACCTAACCTAACCTAACCTAACCTAACCTAACCTAACCTAACCTAACCTAACCTAACCTAACCTTTTTTTTTTTTTTTTAACGTGGAGAAATGCGTTACGCATCCCCACTCGCCCGGGGGGACGAGTGGGGTATGTGGGACTCCCCGGCAGAGTGCCGGTATACCCACTAAAACTCCACGGTGTGTCTACTCCGTCGCATGTGCCGGGGTCGCGGGAACGCTAAAAGCACACATCCGCGACGTCCCAGGCGCGACGTCGGTCTGCGGAGACCTCGTCACCGGGTGCGCCATGAACGATGGTAGCGCACCCTAATCGGCCAAAGGGGCGCTGTGTTGCACACTTCAACACAGCGCCTCGTCACGAGCCCTGTGCTGAGCGACAGACTCCCCCGAGTCTGCCGCCCAGAGGCTCATTCAGCGACAGCCATAGGAACGGCCGTCGCGGACTCCCGATCCCTGACCTCCTCGGTCGCCGGGCGGACTGGCTGCCTCCGGGTATTGGTGGCGCCCTTCCCTTTCTTGGCCTTCTTAGGGCCGGCACACGCCTTGCTTCCCACCCTGTGGTCAGCGGGCTTCTTGGCTGCCGCGCACACCAGACAATAGGGTGCGGCGGTACACTGGGCCGACTTGTGGCCCAGCTGGCCACAGCGGAAGCAGGCGTTGCTGCGGTCTACTTCGGAGGGGCACTGGTCTTTGGCATGGCCAAGCTCCAGGCACCTATAACAGCGTAGGGCTCGTGGTAGCAGCAGTCTCCGCTGCACCGTCGACCATCCCACTAAGAAACGGTCGACGCCCATCACCTTTTTAGCAGCCCCGACGGGGCAGCTTACCACAATAGTGCCGAGACCAGTTTGGTCCCGGCGAATGTCTCCAGCCTTGACGGAGGACCTCGGGCACTCGCCCACACAGGCGACACACGCCTCCACCTCCGCCTTGTCGACCGTGTCGTCCAGACCCGAGATGCGCAAGTCTGCGCATTTCTCCGGTCTGGAGACACGGACGTCCTCTACTTTCAGGACCTCCTGTAGCTTGGCAGCCAGCAGGTCGGCTTTGTCTCCGCTAGTGGCCCCCGGCAGCACGAGGATACGCGCACCTGAGGCCCCCTTTTTGAAACCTAGGGACGGAATCCCTAGACTCCTGAGGTTAATCTCCTTCTTCGCCTCATTTAAAATGTCGGCGTACGTCACACCCCTTGCCACAGCGTCGGGCTGCAGCTTCAACGCCACAGCCGACGTGGAAGGGGGTCTTAGTCTTGGCGCTTTGGGCTTGGTTGGCCGGCTCGCCGATTGGCTTGCCGACTTGCCCTTGCGCCTCGACACTGTCGTCCACTCGCCAGATGTTACTCCTGAAGCCTGGCCCCGCGGCTCTCCCTGTGAGGGTTCACCAACCGCGGCCCGCTTTTTCTTCTTCTCCTTCTTCTTCTTCCCCTTTTTCACTCCCGAGGGAGCGACAACGGGGGTGGCTCCAGAGGCAGCCGAAGCCACCTTTGGCGCCTGTACAGCCGGGATTGCCTGCGCCTTCTTGGGTGCAGGGGTCTTAGGGGCAACAAGTGCTGCCCTGTACGTCATCTCGGGCATGATGTCCAGCCCGTCCGAGTCGAGGTTGGCCCTATCTGAGGCCAGCGAAGGCCGGAGGCGCTTTGCAGGCAATAGCCTGTCCTCCAACCCCTCAATCCGTGCGTTCACCAACTCCCCCACCGCCTCGATGATGGAGCGCTTCAGCAGCTCCGGCTCATACGAAGCCGTTGTAGACGGTGGGGCTCCAGTCGCGTCCCGTTGGGCGGTCTGTGACCGCTGCAAGTCGGCTCGCAAAGCGACCAACTCGCTGCGGAGTTCCGCAACCTCCGCTCTAAGCCGGCTGTTGTCAGCAGCCAACTTTTCAGTCTCCGCCGTGACCGACGCTCTACTGAGCGCATCCACTGCCCCCTCAATCGCAGCGGCCGCGTCCTTAAGGGTCCGAACATACGTCCCCTTAAGGTTCGACGACTTCGCGGCCACGCGATTGATGAGGCCGACGTTTTGGCGCACTTGGTCCCTCAACTCCACTGCTGTGGGACCTTCTTCATCCGGGGCCATCGAGAGGCGGGCTGACCTTAGCGGGTAAACCCGTCTAGCCTCCTCCGCCATCTCTTTCTCCGCCTCGAGCTCCATTGCCTGGCGCTCGATGGCAAGTAATTCGGCCTTGGCCTTGGCCAAGCCGACATATGCACCCGTTGTGGGTGGCCGTCCTCTACCTCTAGGGGCGCCGGGAGCCGGCACCTTACTAGCAGGTCGGTCTTCTTCGCTCGAGGTGTCGGACCTCGAGGTGTTGTCCTCTCCGTGTTTTTGTCTTGGGCGCTTGCGGCCGTCCCTCGAACCTGCACGGCTGCACGACCTTGATGCCGCAGTGTCGTCGGAGTCTAACTCCGAATCCTCCTCTACGGTTCGCGTCCATTCTCTTGCGGTTGGTCCCGCTCGGGTGTTCTCCCCCTTCTTCGCGCTGCGCCTTGCGCAGTCACCTTTATCCTGTCCGATAATGAGTCTTAATCCTTGTTTTATTCCAGAGTCGTCGTCTGGTTTGTCATTCCGAGTTTTATTTTTAAGTTTAAATTTATCCATACTGTTCCCACGAGTAGGAGGGATAGGGTGGTCGATCTGGGTGGTGCCCTCTGCACACCAGACAAGCCTACTTACTGCACGGTTTCGGCCGGTTCCGTGAGATGGGGGTTTTTTAGAGAGGTTATCTCCTCGGGACATTATAGTGGGTCCTTTCCACTTGGCCCAACCGGTTAAGGCTAGGCCCCCGCTCCTGACGAAGACCGCGAGACATGTCCACGAAGACATCCTCGCCAAGGCTACGGGATCGTCCGATGGTGGCAAGCCACGTGCACCTGGCACAACACCGCACGAGTCATACCGTCCCCTTTCGGGGACTTCCTTACATACATCTCGCTCACGCCACTTCACCCACACACGCACAACTTATCCACCGACCTTAATAAATATATATATATAATACACCTCCCCTGCGTCGCTAAGGTTCCTCCCACCACTCTCCGAAAGCCGGAGAGAAGTAGGAGCAACCCTCGCAACGCCCCCGTGCCAGACTATTTGCCATCACCGACAATACACCTAGGTGACCTAGGAGATTATCGGTGATGCCCAGGGTGCACCGGCCCCTCCCCTTGCCGTTCCTCTGGACGTATCCTCGGGACCGACAAAGGGATGAGCACACGTGGAGGTTGTCTGACGAGCACCCCAACCTAACCTAACCTAACCTAACCTAACCTAACCTAACCTAACCTAACCTAACCTAACCTAACCTAACCTAACCTAACCTAACCTAACCTAACCTTTTTTTTTTTTTTTTTTTTTTAACGTGGAGAAATGCGTTACGCATCCCCACTCGCCCGGGGGGACGAGTGGGGTATGTGGGACTCCCCGGCAGAGTGCCGGTATACCCACTAAAACTCCACGGTGTGTCTACTCCGCCGCATGTGCCGGGGTCGCGGGAACGCTAAAAGCACACATCCGCGACGTCCCAGGCGCGACGTCGGTCTGCGGAGACCTCGTCACCGGGTGCGCCATGAACGATGGTAGCGCACCCTAATCGGCCAAAGGGGCGCTGTGTTGCACACTTCAACACAGCGCCTCGTCACGAGCCCTGTGCTGAGCGACAGACTCCCCCGAGTCTGCCGCCCAGAGGCTCATTCAGCGACAGCCATAGGAACGGCCGTCGCGGACTCCCGATCCCTGACCTCCTCGGTCGCCGGGCGGACTGGCTGCCTCCGAGTATTGGTGGCGCCTTTCCCTTTCTTGGCCCTCTTTGGGCCGGCACACGCCTTGCTTCCCACCCTGTGGTCAGCGGGCTTCTTGGCTGCCGCGCACACCAAACAATAGGGTGCGGCGGTACACTGGGCCGACTTGTGGCCCAGCTGGCCACAGCGGAAGCAGGCGTTGCTGCGATCTACTTGGGAGGGGCACTGATCCTTGGCATGGCCAAGTTCCAGGCACCTGTAACACCTCAGGGCCCGTGGCTGCAGCAGTCTCCGCTGCACCGTCGACCATCCCACAAGGAAACGGTCGACGCCCATCACCTTTTTAGCGGCCCCAATGGGGCAGCTCACCACTATAGTGCCGAGACCAGATTGATCCCGACGAATGTCCCCAGCCTTGACGGCGGTGCGCGGGCACTCCCCCACACAGGCGACACACGCCTCCACCTCCGCCTTGTCGACCGTGTCGTCCAGACCCGAGATGCGCAAGTCTGCGCATTTCTCCGGTCTGGAGACACGGACGTCCTCCACTTTGAGTACCTCCTGCAGCTTGGTAGCCAGCAGGTCGGCTTTGTCTCCGCTAGTGGCCCCCGGCAGCACGAGGATACGCGCACCTGAGGCCCCCTTTTTGAAACCTAGGGACGGAATCCCTAGGCTCCTGAGGTTAATCTCCTTCTTCGCCTCATTTAAAATGTCGGCGTACGTCACACCCCTTGCCACAGCGTCGGGCTGCAGCTTCAACGCCACAGCCGACGTGGAAGGGGGTCTTAGTCTTGGCGCTTTGGGCTTGGTTGGCCGGCTCGCCGATTGGCTTGCCGACTTGCCCTTGCGCCTCGACACTGTCGTCCACTCGCCAGATGTTACTCCTGGAGCCTGGCCCCGCGGCTCTCCCTGTGAGGGTTCACCAACCGCGGCCCGCTTTTTCTTCTTCTCCTTCTTCTTCTTCCCCTTTTTCGCTCCCGAGGGAGCGACAACGGGGGTGGCTCCAGAGGCAGCCGAAGCCACCTTTGGCGCCTGTACAGCCGGGATTGCCTGCGCCTTCTTGGGTGCAGGGGTCTTAGGGGCAGCAAGTGCTGCCCTGTATGTCATCTCGGGCATGATGTCCAGCCCGTCCGAGTCGAGGTTGGCCCTATCTGAGGCCAGCGAAGGCCGGAGGCGCTTTGCAGGCAATAGCCTGTCCTCCAACCCCTCAATCCGTGCGTTCACCAACTCCCCCACCGCCTCGATGATGGAGCGCTTCAGCAGCTCCGGCTCATACGAAGCCGTTGTAGACGGTGGGGCTCCAGTCGCGTCCCGTTGGGCGGTCTGTGACCGCTGCAAGTCGGCTCGCAAAGCGACCAACTCGCTGCGGAGTTCCGCAACCTCCGCTCTAAGCCGGCTGTTGTCAGCAGCCAACTTTTCAGTTTCCGCCGTGACCGACGCTCTACTGAGCGCATCCACTGCCCCCTCAATCGCAGCGGCCGCGTCCTTAAGGGTCCGAACATACGTCCCCTTAAGGTTCGACGACTTCGCGGCCACGCGATTGATGAGGCCGACGTTTTGGCGCACTTGGTCCCTCAGCTCCACTGCTGTGGGACCTTCTTCGTCCGGGGCCATCGAGAGGCGGGCTGACCTGAGCGGGTAAACCCGTCTGGCCTCCTCCGCCATCTCCTTCTCCGCCTCGAGCTCCATTGCCTGGCGCTCGATGGCCAGTAATTCGGCCTTGGCCTTAGCCAGGCCGACATATGCACCCGTTGTGGGTGGCCGTCCTCTACCTCTAGGGGCGCCGGGAGTCGGCACCTTACTAGCAGGTCGGTCTTCGTCGCTCGAGGTGTCGGACCTCGAGGTATTGTCAACTCCGTGTGTTTGTCTTGGGCGCTTGCGGCCGTCCCTCGAACCTCCACGGCTGCACGATCTTGAAGCCGCAGTGTCATCAGAGTCTAGAAACTCCGACTCCTCCTCCACGGCTCGCGCCAGTTCTTTTGCGGTTTGACCCGCACGGGTGTTCTGCCCTTTCTTCGCACTGCGCCTTGCGCAGTCAGATTTGTCTTGTCCGATAATCAGTCTCAATCCTTGTATTCCAGTGTCGTCACTTGGTTTGTCAATCCGGGTTTTTAAATTTTTTAATTTAAGTTTGTCCATACTGTTCCCACGAGTAGGAGGGATAGGGTGGTCGATCTGGGTGGTGCCCTCTGCACACCAGACAAGCCTACTTACTGCACGGTTTCGGCCGGTTCCGTGAGATGGGGGTTTTTTATAGAGGTTATCTCCTCGGGACATTATAGTGGGTCCTTTCCACTTGGCCCAACCGGTTAAGGCTAGGCCCCCGCTCCTGACGAAGACCGCGAGACATGTCCACGAAGACATCCTCGCCAAGGCTACGGGATCGTCCGATGGTGGCAAGCCACGTGCACCTGGCACAACACCGCACGAATCATACCGTCCCCTTTCGGGAACTTCCTTACATACATCTCGCTCACGCCACTTCGCCCACACACGCACAACTTATCCACCGACCATAATAAATATATATATATAAGATACCCCCCCGCGCTGCTAATGTTACTCCTACTCCTCTCCGAAAGCCGGAGAGTAGTAGAAGCAACCCTCGCAACGCCCCCGTGCCAGACTATTTGCCATCACCGACAATACACCTAGGTGACCTAGGAGATTATCGGTGATGCCCAGGGTGCACCGGCCCCTCCCATTGCCATTCCTCTGGACGTATCCTCGGGACTGACAATGGGGAGGCACACGTGGAGGTTGTCTGACGTAGCACCCCAACCTAACCTAACCTAACCTAACCTAACCTTTTTTTTTTTTTTTTTTTTTTTTTTTTAACGTGGAGAAATGCGTTACGCATCCCCACTCGCCCGGGGGGACGAGTGGGGTATGTGGGACTCCCCGGCAGAGTGCCGGTATACCCACTAAAACTCCACGGTGTGTCTACTCCGTCGCATGTGCCGGGGTCGCGGGAACGCTAAAAGCACACATCCGCGACGTCCCAGGCGCGACGTCGGTCTGCGGAGACCTCGTCACCGGGTGCGCCATGAACGATGGTAGCGCACCCTAATCGGCCAAAGGGGCGCTGTGTTGCACACTTCAACACAGCGCCTCGTCACGAGCCCTGTGCTGAGCGACAGACTCCCCCGAGTCTGCCGCCCAGAGGCTCATTCTACGACAGCCATTGGAACAGCCGTCGCGGACTCCCGTTCCCTGACCTCCTCGGTCGCCGGGCGGACTGGCTGCCTCCGAGTTCCGGTGGCGCCCTTCCCTTTCTTGGCCTTCTTTGGGCCGGCACACGCCTTGCTTCCCACCCTGTGGTCAGCGGGCTTCTTGGCTGCCGCGCACACCAGACAATGGGGTGCGGCGGTACACTGGGCCGACTTGTGGCCCAGCTGGCCACAGCGGAAGCAGGCGTTGCTGCGGTCTACTCCTGAGGGGCACTGGTCTTTGGCGTGGCCAAGCTCCAGGCACCTGTAACATCGCAGGGCTCGTGGTAGCAGCAATTTACGCTGCACCGTCGACCATCCCACTAGGAAACGGTCGACGCCCATCACCTTTTTTGCGGCCCCAACGGGACAGCTCACCACTATTGTGCCGAGACCGGATTGGTCCCGGCGAATGTCTCCAGCCTTGACGGAAGTGCGCGGGCACTCACCCACACAGGCGACACACGCCTCCACCTCCGCCTTGTCGACCGTGTCGTCCAGACCCGAGATGCGCAAGTCTGCGCATTTCTCCGGTCTGGAGACACGGACGTCCTCCACTTTCAGGACCTCCTGTAGCTTGTTAGCCAGCTGGTCGGCTTTATCTCCGCTTGTTCCCCCCGGCAGCACAAGAATGCGCGCACCTGAGGCCCCCTTTTTGAAACCTAGGGACTGAATCCCTAGGTCCCTGAGGTTTATCGCCTTTTTTGCCTCATTTAAAATGTCGGCGTATGTCACGCCCCTTGCCACAGCGTCGGGCTGCAGCTTCAACGCCACAGCCGACGTGGAAGGGGGTCTTAGTCTCGGCGCTTTGGGCTTAGTTGGCCGGCTCGCCGGTTGGCTTGCCGACTTGCCCTTTTTGCGCCGCGACACTGTCGTCCACTCTCCAGATCGTACTCCGGAAGCCTGGCTACGCGGCTCTCCCTGTGAGGGTTCACCAACCGCGGCCCGCTTTGTCTTCTTCTTTTTCTTCCCCTTTCTCGCTCCCGAGGGGGCGGCAACGGGGGTGGCGCCAGAGGCAGCCGAAGCTACCCTTGGCACCTGTACATCCGGGATTATCTGCGCCCTTTTGGGTACAGAGTTCTTAGGGGCAGCTTTAAGTGCTGCCCTGTATGTCGTCACAGGCTGGGTGTCAAGCCCGTCTGCGTCAGAGTTGATGGCCCTGATGTCAGAGGCCAAGGGAGGCCGGAGGCGCTTTTCAGGCAATAGCCTGTCCTCCAACCCCTCAATCCGCGCGTTCACCAGCTCCCCCACCGCCTCGATGATGGAGCGCTTCAGCAGCTCCGGCTCATACGAAGCCATTGTAGACGGTGGGGCTTCAGTCGCGTCCCGTTGGGCGGTCTGTGACCGCTGCATGTCGGCTCGCAAAGCGGCCAACTCGCTGCGGAGTTCCGCAACCTCTCCTTTAAGTCGACTGTTGTCCGCAGCCAACTTCTCTGTCTCCGCCGTGACAGACGCTCTGCTGAGCGCATCCACTGCCCCCTCAATCGCAGCGGCCGCGTCCTTAAGGGTTCGAACATACGTCCCCTTAAGGTTCGACGACTTCGCGGCCACGCGATTGATGAGGCCGACATTCTGGCGCACCTGGTCTCTCAGCTCCACTGCCGTTGGACCTTCTTCGCCTGGGGTCATCGAGAGGCGGGCTGACCTTAGCGGGTAAACCCGCCGGGCCTCCTCCGCCATCTCTCTCTCTGCCTCGAGCTCCATTGCCTGGCGCTCGATGGCCAGTAATTCGGCCTTGGCCTTAGCCAGGCCGACATAAGCACCCGTTGTGGGTGGCCGTCCTCTACCTCTAGGGGCGCCGGGAGCCGGCACCTTGCTTGCAGGTCGGTCTTCTTCGCTCGAGGTGTCGGACCTCGAGGTGTTCTCCACTCCGTGATGTTGTCTTGGGCGCTTGCGGCCGTCCCTCGAACCTCCACGGCTGCACGATCTTGAGGCCGCAGTGTCATCGGAGTCTAAAAACTCCGACTCCTCCTCCACGGCTCGCGCCAGTTCTTTTGCGGTTTGACCCGCACGGGTCTTCTCCCCTTTCTTCACACTGCGCCTTGCACAGTCCGCCTTATCAGATCCGATAATTAGTTTTAAGCCTTGATGTATTCCTGTGTCGTCATTAGGGTTGTCAATCCGAGTTTTAGTTTTTAATTTTAACTTTTCCATTTCTGTTCCCACGAGTAGGAGGGATAGGGTGGTCGATCTGGGTGGTGCCCTCTGCACACCAGACAAGCCTACTTACTGCACGGTTTCGGCCGGTTCCGTGAGATGGGGGTTTTTTATAGAGGTTATCTCCTCGGGACATTATAGTGGGTCCTTTCCACTTGGCCCAACCGGTTAAGGCTAGGCCCCCGCTCCTGACGAAGACCGCGAGACATGTCCACGAAGACATCCTCGCCAAGGCTACGGGATCGTCCGATGGTGGCAAGCCACGTGCACCTGGCACAACACCGCACGAGTCATACCGTCCCCTTTCGGGAACTTCCTTACATACATCTCGCTCACGCCACTTCGCCCACACACGCACAACTTATCCACCGACCTTAATAAATATATATATATAATATACCCCCCCTGCGTCGCTAAGGTTACTCCCACTCCTCTCCGAAAGCCGGAGAGTAGCAGGAGCAACCCTCGCAACGCCCCCGTTGCCAGACTATTTGCCATCACCGACAATACACCTAGGTGACCTAGGAGATTATCGGTGATGCCCAGGGTGCACCGGCCCCTCCCATTGCCGTTCCTCCGGACGTATCCTCGGGACTGACAATGGGATGAGCACACGTGGAGGTTGTCTGACGTAGCACCCCAACCTAACCTAACCTAACCTAACCTAACCTAACCTAACCTAACCTAACCTAACCTAACCTAACCTAACCTAACCTAACCTAACCTAACCTAACCTAACCTTTTTTTTTTTTTTTTTTTTTTTTTTTTTTTTTTTTACATGTGGAAATGCGTTACGCATCCCCTCATGCCCCGGGGGGGACGAGAGGGGTAT
Source organism: Pheosia gnoma (assembly GCA_905404115.1). Lineage (NCBI taxonomy): Eukaryota > Metazoa > Arthropoda > Insecta > Lepidoptera > Notodontidae > Pheosia > Pheosia gnoma. Next base: position 16,182 of record FR989904.1, read on the forward strand.
GTGGGACTCCCCGGCGGCGGCCGGTATACCCACTAAAACCACATGGTGAAATCCTCACGGTCGCTTGTGCCGGGGACACGGGAACGCTTGCGCATACTTCCGCGAACCCCGACGCGACTGCGGCCTTTCGGCCTCGTCCAGGCCTTGCGGCCAGGCGCTGTGTCGGACCACCAAACACAGCGCCGATCCTCACGAGCCCGGAGTGGTACGGCGAACTCCCCCGAGTCCGCCGCCCGGGGCTCAGCGCCGACCGCCTGCCACACCAGCTGGCGGTCAGCAGTCCTCCCGGGTGACAGCAAGCTGCCCCCCGGTCGGCCTCTTCACCCGAAAGGGTGGAAGGTGGGTCCGCCGCGTCCAAGCACAAGGCCCGGTCGCGGCCCCCCTCCCTTTCCTCACGCCCCTTGCGGGGCCGAGGGGTGGGCCCGCCGCTCCTCACGCAGCCTCCCTCCCCTCCACGAGGTGGGTCCGCAGCGTCCAGGCCGAAGCCCGGTCGCGCTCCCCCTCCCCATATGTCCCCATAAGGGTGGGTCCGCCGCGTCCAGGCCGAGGCCCGGTCGCAGCCCCCCTCCCTTCCGCTACCCCTTGCGGGGCTGCCCGAGTGGTGGGTCCGCCGCGTCCAAGCACGAGACCCAGAACCACGGCCTCCCTCCTCCCGGGCGTCCTCCACGCGGTGGGTCCGCCGCGTCCAGGCCGAGGCCCGGTCGCAGCCCCCCTCCTCGTCCCCATCAGGGCAGGTCCGCCGCGTCCGAGCCGAGGCCCGGTCGCAGACTCCCTCCCTTCCACACGCCAGGCATTCGCCATCGCCGACAATACATCTAGGTGACCTAGAAGATTATCCTGCGATGTTCAGAATGCACCGGCCCCTGCCATTGCCGTTCCTCTGGACGTATCCTCGGGACTGACAATGGGCTTCGAGGGGTGGGCCCGCCGCTACTCACGCAGCCTCCCTCCCCTCCACGAGGTGGGTCCGCAGCGTCCAGGCCGAAGCCCGGTCGCGCTCCCCCTCCCCATATGTCCCCATGCCAGACTATTAGCCATCGCCGACAATAACCCAGGACAACCTGGAAAATTATCGACGATACCCAGGGTGCACCGGCCCCTCCCATTGTCGTTCCCACAGGCGAACCCGATGGGACTGGCAATGGGAGCAGGCACACGAGGAGGTTGTCTGACCGCGCCACCCCAACCTAACCTAACCTAACCTAACCTAACCTAACCTAACCTAACCTTTTTTTTTTTTTTTTTTTTTACGTGGAGAAATGCGTTACGCATCCCCACTCGCCCGGGGGGACGAGTGGGGTATGTGGGACTCCCCGGCAGAGTGCCGGTATACCCACTAAAACTCCACGGTGTGTCTTCTCCGTCGCATGTGCCGGGGTCTCGGGAACGCAAAAGCATACTTCCGAGACATCCCGGCGCGACGTCGGCCTCGTCAGGCCTCCTCTTCGGGCAGCAGCCCAGGTGCTGTGTTGGCACACTTCAACACAGCACCTCCCCACGAGCCCTTGACGGAACGACGAACTCCCCCGAGTCCGCCGCCCGGGCTCTTATCGACAGCCACTAGCCAGTGGCCATCGGGGTCTCCTGCGCGGCCTCTCCAGCCGCCGCAGGGCGGGCCGGCTGAGTCTGGACCGTGGTCCTGGCTGCAGCCTTCTTCCCTCTCTTCTTTGCGGGCTTTGCGCGAGCGCAAGCCCGCCCACCCATTTTGTGCCCGGCAGGCTGTTTCGCCGCGTCGCATACCAAGCAGTGCGGCGCGGCGCTACAACCCTCGGACTTATGGCCCGGTTGCCCACACCGGAAACAGGTGTCTCCGTGGTCGACCTCTGCGGTACACAGCTCCCTGACGTGTCCCAAACTGAGACACTTGAAGCACCGCAGAGGTCGCATCTCCAGCACCTTTCGGTGCACAGTCGACCATCCAATAAAAAGGCGGTCGACCGCCATCACCTTCTTTGCAGCGCCAATAGGGCAGCTGCAAAGCAGTGTGCCGAGTCCGGATCGGTCCCGGCGCACTTCACCCGCCTTTATAGAGGCGACCGAAACCTAACCTAACCTTTTTTTTTTTTTTTTACAAGGGGAAATGCGTTACGCATCCCCTCTCGCCCGGGGGGACGAGAGGGGTATGTGGGACTCCCCGGCAGAGTGCCGGTATACCCACTAAAACCCCTTGGTGTGTCTCACAGTCGCAGTGCCGAGGTCACGGGTACGCGGGACGCATTCTTCCGCAAAAACCTAACCTAACCTAACCTAACCTAACCTAACCTAACCTAACCTAACCTAACCTAACCTAACCTAACCTAACCTAACCTAACCTAACCTTTTTTTTTTTTTTTTTTTTTTTTTTTTTTTTTTTTTTTTTTACATGTGGAAATGCATTACGCATTCCCTCCTATCCCGGGGGGGACCAGAGGGGTATGTGGGACTCCCCGGCGGCGGCCGGTATACCCACTAAAACCACATGATGCTTTCGCACGGTCGCATAGCCGGGGTCGCGGGAACGCATAAAGCATACTTCCGCGACGTCCCGGCGCGACTTGGCCTTGCGGCCTCCTCACGGCCTTTCGGCCAGGCGCTGCGTTGAAAAACACAGCACCTTCCACACGAGCCATGTATTGAGCGGCAGACTCCCCCGAGTCCGCCACCCAGGCTCAAGGCCGGCCACCGGCCCCACTAGCCAGTGGCCAGCCAATAGTCGGACAAGTGACAACAAAGCCATCAAGAGACAGCAGAGCTGTCACTCGTCCAGCCAGTATGGGTTGAGTGGGCCCGCCGCTACCGAGCCAAAGGCCCAGCCGCAGCCTCCCTCCCCTCCCTCCTCACGGTGCCGTCACCCGAGAAGTGGGCTGCCGCTACCGGACCATAAGCCCAGCCGCAGCCTCCCTCCTCTCAGGGCGGACACCCGAGGGTCGGGCAGCCGCTACCGAGCCGAAGCCCAGCCGCAGCCGCCCTCCCCTCACTCCACACGCCCCAAGGGGCTGGCACCCAAGGGGTGGGTCCGCCGCAGCCAGGCCATAGGCCCAGCCGCAGCCTCCCTCCTCTCGGGGCCGTCATCTCGGGGGGTGGGCCCGCCGCTACTCACGCAGCCTCCCTCCCCCTCCACGCGGTGGGTCCGCCGCGTCCAGGCCGAGGCCCGGTCGCAGCCCCCCTCCTCGTCCCCAACAGGGCAGGTCCGCCGCGTCCGAGCCGAGGCCCGGTCGCAGACTCCCTCCCTTCCTCACGCCAGGCATTCGCCATCGCCGACAATACATCTAGGTGACCTAGAAGATTATCCTGCGATGTTCAGAATGCACCGGCACCTGCCATTGCCGTTCCTCTGGACGTATCCTCGGGACTGACAATGGGCTTCGAGGGGTGGGCCCGCCGCTACTCACGCAGCCTCCCTCCCCTCCACGAGGTGGGTCCGCAGCGTCCAGGCCGAAGCCCGGTCGCGCTCCCCCTCCCCATATGTCCCCATAAGGGTGGGTCCGCCGCGTCCAGGCCGAGGCCCGGTCGCAGCCCCCCTCCCTTCCCCACGCCAGACTATTCGCCATCGCCGACAATACATCTAGGTGACCTAGAAGATTATCCTGCGATGCCCAGGGTGCACCGGCCCCTCCCATTGCCGTTCCTCTGGACGTATCCTCGGGACTGACAATGGGATGAGCACACGAGGAGGTTGTCTGAAACCTAACCTAACCTAACCTAACCTAACCTAACCTAACCTAACCTAACCTAACCTAACCTAACCTAACCTAACCTAACCTAACCTAACCTAACCTTTTTTTTTTTTTTTTTTTTTTTTTTTTTTTAACGTGGAGAAATGCGTTACGCATCCCCACTCGCCCGGGGGGACGAGTGGGGTATGTGGGACTCCCCGGCAGAGTGCCGGTATACCCACTAAAACTCCACGGTGTGTCTACTCCGTCGCATGTGCCGGGGTCGCGGGAACGCTAAAAGCACACATCCGCGACGTCCCAGGCGCGACGTCGGTCTGCGGAGACCTCGTCACCGGGTGCGCCATGAACGATGGTAGCGCACCCTAGTCGGCCAAAGGGGCGCTGTGTTGCACACTTCAACACAGCGCCTCGACACGAGCCCTATGCTGAGCGACAGACTCCCCCGAGTCTGCCGCCCAGAGGCTCATTCAGCGACAGCCATGGGGACGGCCGTCGCGGACTCCCGATCCCTGACCTCCTCGGTCGCCGGGGGGACTGGCTGCCTCCGAGGTCCGGTGGCGCCTTTCCCTTTCTTGGCCCTCTTTGGGCCGGCACACGCCTTGCTTCCCACCCTGTGGTCAGCGGGCTTCTTGGCTGCCGCGCACACCAGACAATAGGGTGCGGCGGTACACTGGGCCGACTTGTGGCCCAGCTGGCCACAGCGGAAGCAGGCGTTGCTGCGATCTACTTGTGAGGGGCACTGATCCTTGGCGTGGCCAAGTTCCAGGCACCTGTAGCACCTCAGGGCCCGTGGTTGCAGCAGTCTTCGCTGCACCGTCGACCATCCCACTAGGAAACGGTCGACGCCCATCACCTTTTTTGCGGCCCCAACGGGGCAACTCACCACTATTGTGCCGAGACCGGATTGGTCCCGGCGAATGTCTCCAGCCTTGACGGAAGTGCGCGGGCACTCCCCCACACAGGCGACACACGCCTCCACCTCCGCCTTGTCGACCGTGTCGTCCAGACCCGAGATGCGCAAGTCTGCGCATTTCTCCGGTCTGGAGACACGGACGTCCTCCACTTTGAGTACCTCCTGCAGCTTGGTAGCCAGCAGGTCGGCTTTGTCTCCGCTAGTGGCCCCCGGCAGCACGAGGATACGCGCACCTGAGGCCCCCTTTTTGAAACCTAGGGACGGAATCCCTAGGCTCCTGAGGTTAATCTCCTTCTTCGCCTCATTTAAAATATCGGCGTACGTCACACCCCTTGCCACAGCGTCGGGCTGCAGCTTCAACGCCACAGCCGACGTGGAAGGGGGTCTTAGTCTTGGCGCTTTGGGCTTGGTTGGCCGGCTCGCCGATTGGCTTGCCGACTTGCCCTTGCGCCTCGACACTGTCGTCCACTCGCCAGATGTTACTCCTGAAGCCTGGCCCCGCGGCTCTCCCTGTGAGGGTTCACCAACCGCGGCCCGCTTTTTCTTCTTCTCCTTCTTCTTCTTCCCCTTTTTCACTCCCGAGGGAGCGACAACGGGGGTGGCTCCAGAGGCAGCCGAAGCCACCTTTGGCGCCTGTACAGCCGGGATTGCCTGCGCCTTCTTGGGTGCAGGGGTCTTAGGGGCAGCAAGTGCTGCCCTGTATGTCATCTCGGGCATGATGTCCAGCCCGTCCGAGTCAAGGTTGGCCCTATCTGAGGCCAGCGAAGGCCGGAGGCGCTTTGCAGGCAATAGCCTGTCCTCCAACCCCTCAATCCGTGCGTTCACCAACTCCCCCACCGCCTCGATGATGGAGCGCTTCAGCAGCTCCGGCTCATACGAAGCCGTTGTAGACGGTGGGGCTCCAGTCGCGTCCCGTTGGGCGGTCTGTGACCGCTGCAAGTCGGCTCGCAAAGCGACCAACTCGCTGCGGAGTTCCGCAACCTCCGCTCTAAGCCGGCTGTTGTCAGCAGCCAACTTTTCAGTCTCCGCCGTGACCGACGCTCTACTGAGCGCATCCACTGCCCCCTCAATCGCAGCGGCCGCGTCCTTAAGGGTCCGAACATACGTCCCCTTAAGGTTCGACGACTTCGCGGCCACGCGATTGATGAGGCCGACATTCTGGCGCACCTGGTCTCTCAGCTCCACTGCTGTTGGACCTTCTTCGCCTGGGGTCATCGAGAGGCGGGCTGACCTTAGCGGGTAAACCCGTCTGGCCTCCTCCGCCATCTCTCTCTCCGCCTCGAGCTCCATTGCCTGGCGCTCGATGGCCAGTAATTCGGCCTTGGCCTTAGCCAGGCCGACATATGCACCCGTTGTGGGTGGCCGTCCTCTACCTCTAGGGGCGCCGGGAGTCGGCACCTTACTAGCAGGTCGGTCTTCGTCGCTCGAGGTGTCGGACCTCGAGGTATTGTCAACTCCGTGTGTTTGTCTTGGGCGCTTGCGGCCGTCCCTCGAACCTCCACGGCTGCACGATCTTGAAGCCGCAGTGTCATCAGAGTCTAGAAACTCCGACTCCTCCTCCACGGCTCGCGCCAGTTCTTTTGCGGTTTGACCCGCACGGGTGTTCTGCCCTTTCTTCGCACTGCGCCTTGCGCAGTCAGATTTGTCTTGTCCGATAATCAGTCTCAATCCTTGTATTCCAGTGTCGTCACTTGGTTTGTCAATCCGGGTTTTTAAATTTTTTGATTTAAGTTTTTCCATACTGTTCCCACGAGTAGGAGGGATAGGGTGGTCGATCTGGGTGGTGCCCTCTGCACACCAGACAAGCCTACTTACTGCACGGTTTCGGCCGGTTCCGTGAGATGGGGGTTTTTTAGAGAGGTTATCTCCTCGGGACATTATAGTGGGTCCTTTCCACTTGGCCCAACCGGTTAAGGCTAGGCCCCCGCTCCTGACGAAGACCGCGAGACATGTCCACGAAGACATCCTCGCCAAGGCTACGGGATCGTCCGATGGTGGCAAGCCACGTGCACCTGGCACAACACCGCACGAGTCATACCGTCCCCTTTCGGGAACTTCCTAACATACATCTCGCTCACGCCACTTCGCCCATACACGCACAACTTATCCACCGACCATAATAAATATATATACATAAGATACCCCCCCGCGCTGCTAATGTTACTCCTACTCCTCTCCGAAAGCCGGAGAGTAGTAGAAGCAACCCTCGCAACGCCCCCGTGCCAGACTATTTGCCATCACCGACAATACACCTAGGTGACCTAGGAGATTATCGGTGATGCCCAGGGTGCACCGGCCCCTCCCATTGCCGTTCCTCTGGACGTATCCTCGGGACTGACAATGGGATGAGCACACGTGGAGGTTGTCTGACAAGCACCCCCAAATGGGGTTTTGTCACTAGTTGGGGTGCCGCATCCAGGCCGAGGCCCGGTCGCAGCCCCCCTCCACATCAGTGTTAGGGCAGGTCGGCCGCAGCCGGGCCGTCTGCCCAGCCGCAGCCTCCCTCCCTTCCTCACGCCCCTTGCGGGGCTGCCCGAGTGGTGGGTCCGCCGCAGCCGGGCCGTCTGCCCAGCCGCAGCCTCCCTCCTCTCAGGCATCCGTACGAGGGGTGGGCCCGCCGCTACTCACGCAGCCTCCCTCCCCTCCACGAGGTGGGTCCGCAGCGTCCAGGCCGAAGCCCGGTCGCGCTCCCCTCCTCGTCCCCAACAGGGCAGGTCCGCCGCGTCCGAGCCGAGGCCCGGTCGCAGACTCCCTCCCTTCCTCACGCCAGGCATTCGCCATCGCCGACAATACATCTAGGTGACCTAGAAGATTATCCTGCGATGTTCAGAATGCACCGGCCCCTCCCATTGCCGTTCCTCTGGACGTATCCTCGGGACTGACAATGGGCTTCGAGGGGTGGGCCCGCCGCTACTCACGCAGCCTCCCTCCCCTCCACGAGGTGGGTCCGCAGCGTCCAGGCCGAAGCCCGGTCGCGCTCCCCCTCCTCCTACGTCCCCATAAGGGTGGGTCCGCCGCGTCCAGGCCAAGGCCCGGTCGCAGCCCCCCTCCCTTCCCCACGCCAGACTATTCGCCATCGCCGACAATACACCTAGGTGACCTAGGAGATTATCCTGCGATGCCCAGGGTGCACCGGCCCCTCCCATTGCCGTTCCTCTGGACGTATCCTCGGGACCGACAATAAATGGGGTTTTGTCACTAGTTGGGGTGCCGCATCCAGGCCGAGGCCCGGTCGCAGCCCCCCTCCACATCAGTGTTAGGGCAGGTCGGCCGCAGCCGGGCCGTCTGCCCAGCCGCAGCCTCCCTCCCTTCCTCACGCCCCTTGCGGGGCTGCCCGAGTGGTGGGTCCGCCGCAGCCGGGCCGTCTGCCCAGCCGCAGCCTCCCTCCTCTCAGGCATCCGTACGAGGGGTGGGCCCGCCGCTACTCACGCAGCCTCCCTCCCCTCCACGAGGTGGGTCCGCAGCGTCCAGGCCGAAGCCCGGTCGCGCTCCCCTCCTCGTCCCCAACAGGGCAGGTCCGCCGCGTCCGAGCCGAGGCCCGGTCGCAGACTCCCTCCCTTCCTCACGCCAGGCATTCGCCATCGCCGACAATACATCTAGGTGACCTAGAAGATTATCCTGCGATGTTCAGAATGCACCGGCCCCTCCCATTGCCGTTCCTCTGGACGTATCCTCGGGACTGACAATGGGCTTCGAGGGGTGGGCCCGCCGCTACTCACGCAGCCTCCCTCCCCTCCACGAGGTGGGTCCGCAGCGTCCAGGCCGAAGCCCGGTCGCGCTCCCCCTCCTCCTACGTCCCCATAAGGGTGGGTCCGCCGCGTCCAGGCCAAGGCCCGGTCGCAGCCCCCCTCCCTTCCCCACGCCAGACTATTCGCCATCGCCGACAATACACCTAGGTGACCTAGGAGATTATCCTGCGATGCCCAGGGTGCACCGGCCCCTCCCATTGCCGTTCCTCTGGACGTATCCTCGGGACCGACAATGGGATGAGCACACGAGGAGGTTGTCTGACATCAGCACCCCAACCTAACCTAACCTAACCTAACCTAACCTAACCTAACCTAACCTAACCTAACCTAACCTAACCTAACCTAACCTAACCTAACCTAACCTAACCTAACCTAACCTTTTTTTTTTTTTTTTTTTTTTTTTTTTTTACATGTGGAAATGCGTTACGCATCCCCTCATGCCCCGGGGGGGGACGAGAGGGGTATGTGGGACTCCCCGGCGGCGGCCGGTATACCCACTAAAACCACATGGTGAAATCCTCACGGTCGCTTGTGCCGGGGACACGGGAACGCTTGCGCATACTTCCGCGAACCCCGACGCGACTGCGGCCTTTCGGCCTCGTCCAGGCCTTGCGGCCAGGCGCTGTGTCGGACCACCAAACACAGCGCCGATCCTCACGAGCCCGGAGTGGTACGGCGAACTCCCCCGAGTCCGCCGCCCGGGGCTCAGCGCCGACCGCCTGCCACACCAGCTGGCGGTCAGCAGTCCTCCCGGGTGACAGCAAGCTGCCCCCCGGTCGGCCTCTTCACCCGAAAGGGTGGAAGGTGGGTCCGCCGCGTCCAAGCACAAGGCCCGGTCGCGGCCCCCCTCCCTTTCCTCACGCCCCTTGCGGGGCCGAGGGGTGGGCCCGCCGCTACTCACGCAGCCTCCCTCCCCTCCACGAGGTGGGTCCGCAGCGTCCAGGCCGAAGCCCGGTCGCGCTCCCCCTCCCCATATGTCCCCATAAGGGTGGGTCCGCCGCGTCCAGGCCGAGGCCCGGTCGCAGCCCCCCTCCCTTCCGCTACCCCTTGCGGGGCTGCCCGAGTGGTGGGTCCGCCGCGTCCAAGCACGAGACCCAGAACCACGGCCTCCCTCCTCCCGGGCGTCCTCCACGAGGTGGGTCCGCAGCGTCCAGGCCGAAGCCCGGTCGCGCTCCCCCTCCCCATATGTCCCCATAAGGGTGGGTCCGCCGCGTCCAGGCCGAGGCCCGGTCGCAGCCCCCCTCCCTTCCGCTACCCCTTGCGGGGCTGCCCGAGTGGTGGGTCCGCCGCGTCCAAGCACGAGACCCAGAACCACGGCCTCCCTCCTCCCGGGCGTCCTCCACGCGGTGGGTCCGCCGCGTCCAGGCCGAGGCCCGGTCGCAGCCCCCCTCCTCGTCCCCAACAGGGCAGGTCCGCCGCGTCCGAGCCGAGGCCCGGTCGCAGACTCCCTCCCTTCCACACGCCAGGCATTCGCCATCGCCGACAATACATCTAGGTGACCTAGAAGATTATCCTGCGATGTTCAGAATGCACCGGCCCCTGCCATTGCCGTTCCTCTGGACGTATCCTCGGGACTGACAATGGGCTTCGAGGGGTGGGCCCGCCGCTACTCACGCAGCCTCCCTCCCCTCCACGAGGTGGGTCCGCAGCGTCCAGGCCGGAGCCCGGTCGCGCTCCCCCTCCCCATATGTCCCCATGCCAGACTATTAGCCATCGCCGACAATAACCCAGGACAACCTGGAAAATTATCGACGATACCCAGGGTGCACCGGCCCCTCCCATTGTCGTTCCCACAGGCGAACCCGATGGGACTGGCAATGGGAGCAGGCACACGAGGAGGTTGTCTGACCGCGCCACCCCAACCTAACCTAACCTAACCTAACCTAACCTAACCTAACCTAACCTAACCTAACCTAACCTAACCTAACCTAACCTAACCTAACCTAACCTAACCTAACCTAACCTTTTTTTTTTTTTTTTACATGTGGAAATGCATTACGCATTCCCTCCTATCCCGGGGGGGACCAGAGGGGTATGTGGGACTCCCCGGCGGCGGCCGGTATACCCACTAAAACCACATGATGCTTTCGCACGGTCGCATAGCCGGGGTCGCGGGAACGCATAAAGCATACTTCCGCGACGTCCCGGCGCGACTTGGCCTTGCGGCCTCCTCACGGCCTTTCGGCCAGGCGCTGCGTTGAAAAACACAGCACCTTCCACACGAGCCATGTGTTGAGCGGCAGACTCCCCCGAGTCCGCCACCCAGGCTCAAGGCCGGCCACCGGCCCCACTAGCCAGTGGCCAGCCAATAGTCGGACAAGTGACAACAAAGCCATCAAGAGACAGCAGAGCTGTCACTCGTCCAGCCAGTATGGGTTGAGTGGGCCCGCCGCTACCGAGCCAAAGGCCCAGCCGCAGCCTCCCTCCCCTCCCTCCTCACGGTGCCGTCACCCGAGAAGTGGGCTGCCGCTACCGGACCATAAGCCCAGCCGCAGCCTCCCTCCTCTCAGGGCGGACACCCGAGGGTCGGGCAGCCACTACCGAGCCGAAGCCCAGCCGCAGCCGCCCTCCCCTCGCTCCACACGCCCCAAGGGGCTGGCGCCCAAGGGGTGGGTCCGCCGCAGCCAGGCCATAGGCCCAGCCGCAGCCTCCCTCCTCTCGGGGCCGTCATCTCGGGGGGTGGGCCCGCCGCTACTCACGCAGCCTCCCTCCCCCTCCACGCGGTGGGTCCGCCGCGTCCAGGCCGAGGCCCGGTCGCAGCCCCCCTCCTCGTCCCCAACAGGGCAGGTCCGCCGCGTCCGAGCCGAGGCCCGGTCGCAGACTCCCTCCCTTCCTCACGCCAGGCATTCGCCATCGCCGACAATACATCTAGGTGACCTAGAAGATTATCCTGCGATGTTCAGAATGCACCGGCCCCTGCCATTGCCGTTCCTCTGGACGTATCCTCGGGACTGACAATGGGCTTCGAGGGGTGGGCCCGCCGCTACTCACGCAGCCTCCCTCCCCTCCACGAGGTGGGTCCGCAGCGTCCAGGCCGAAGCCCGGTCGCGCTCCCCCTCCCCATATGTCCCCATAAGGGTGGGTCCGCCGCGTCCAGGCCGAGACCCGGTCGCAGCCCCCCTCCCTTCCCCACGCCAGACTATTCGCCATCGCCGACAATACATCTAGGTGACCTAGAAGATTATCCTGCGATGCCCAGGGTGCACCGGCCCCTCCCATTGCCGTTCCTCTGGACGTATCCTCGGGACTGACAATGGGATGAGCACACGAGGAGGTTGTCTGACATCAGCACCCCAACCTAACCTAACCTAACCTAACCTAACCTAACCTAACCTAACCTAACCTAACCTAACCTAACCTAACCTAACCTAACCTAACCTAACCTTTTTTTTTTTTTTTTTTTTTAAAGGAGGAAAAATGCCTACGCATGCCACCCCGCCGAGGGCACGACGGGGTGGGTATGTCCGACTCGCACGGACTAAAAAACCCCCTGCTTCCTTCCACTGCCTGATGCCAAAGCTGCGGGATCGCTTGCGCATGCTCTTCGCGGCTCTGGCAGGCCTTGGTCCGGTCCGGACCTCTTCTTTAGGCTTCTAGCCCTTTGCCTTCTCTGGTGATTGCGGGCGCGTGGAGCTACGCATCCGTCTCCTTCTTGGGCCGTTTCTGGTCGAATGCCGGGTTGCCCTCCCCGTCACTCGCAGGCCTGGACTTACGGCGGTCGCAGATCAGCGGCTGCGTGCGCTCTGCGGCGCCTGCCCGTACGTCTTCGTCGGAACGGAAGCAAGGTGGTAGCTTCCCGCTCCCTCTCCGCTTCCTCTTTCATCGCCATCACGGTCTCGCAAAATGAGACGACGGCCTGCCACGCGCTTTCGTTGCGGACCATCAGTCCGACGACTGATGGGAGCGTTAGATCTTGCGTTTCAAGTGTGGCAGTCAGGCCACTCCTCTCCTGGGCCCATGTAGTGCAGTCTTCTAACGTGTGCTGAGCGGAGTCTCTGGGGTCCCCGCAGTGGTGGCACTCCTCAGTTTCCTCACGCCCGATCCGGCACAGGTACCGCCCGAAACATCCGTGTCCAGACAGTACCTGTGTCAGACGGAACGTAAGGGGGCCATGCTGTCTGCCCAGCCATTCTCCGAAGACGGGTTGGATGGCAGCAACAAGGTTATGTCCGGCGTTAGGTTGGGCGAGAGATTCACCCCATGTCTCTATAGCTGATGACTGCAGCTCTTTCTTCTTTCTGTCTATATCTTCCAGTTGGTATGGTCGGCCTTCTGAGAGTGCTTCTCGGCGCCATTTAAATAACAGCGCGAGCGCTTTGGCCTCTAGTGGCCATGGAGGCGTGCAGGCCAGTAATGTGGCCGCGTCGAATGACACGGTTCGGTAGCCTCTCGCCACCCTCACCGCCATCGCGCGTTGCGGCCTTCGTAGGAGGGTAGTGTTATTGCGCGTCAGGTTTTCGGCCCATATGGGGGCCCCGTAAAGGGCCATGGACCTCACAATCCCAGTAAACAGTCTTCTGCAGGCAGCGTTCGGACCTCCCAGGTTCGGCAGCAACGATGACAGTGCCGCCGCAGTGCCCAGCAGTTTTGGGGCAAGCCTCTTAAAGTGTTGCTCAAAACGCCACCTGCCATCCAGTAGCAACCCAAGGTATTTCAGGGTTGGCCCCACATCAATGCGCACGCCCCCGACGACGATGTGTGAGTTCGGGGGTGGTGCGTTTCTCGCGCCATAGAAGGCCATTGCCTCTGATTTATGGAGGGCAACTTCTAAGCCCAGCCTCCTGATTCTTCCGATGACTTGCGATACACCTGCCGTGGCCAGAAGTGCTGCGTGGCGATGAGATCTGCCTTTCGCAGTCACCAGGGTGTCATCTGCGTAGCAGGTCACCGAAACTCCGCTTAATAAGGCGCCCCGAAGGACCCAGTCGTATGCAATGTTCCACAGGGTCGGCCCAAGGACCGATCCCTGTGGAACTCCGCAGGATATTGTCCTCTGTGCCCACCCATCACGCCCTGGGAAGGAGATGGAGCGTGTGGACAGGTAGTCTCCAATCGTGTTACGGAGGTACGCCGGTACTCTGTGGTATCTTAGGGCTTCTTCTATGCAGCTCCAGGGGAGCGAGTTAAATGCATTGGCGATATCTAGTGACACCGCCAACACCACTTGACCCTGTGATACGGCCTCTTGAGCTATTTCTCTAACGCGCATTATCGCGTCGATGGTGGACCTTCCACGGCGAAACCCGTATTGTCTTCCGTCGAGATCCGGCCCAGTCTGAGTCAGGTGCTCGACGAGGCGGTTAGCGATGATCCGCTCCAAAAGCTTGCCGGCCTCGTCGAGTAAAACTATCGGCCGGTAGGCCGACGGTGAGTCCGTAGGACGTCCTTCTTTTCTTATCAGGACCAGCTTTCCCGTTCTCCACCTCAGTGGAAACTGGCCCTGACAGAGACAGGCACTGACGAAGGCTCTGAAGCGAGTCTCAAGTTTCTTGAGGGCCAGAACCCACGCGCGGCCCGGTATGCCATCCGGTCCGGGGGCGACGTTTTTGGCCTGAAGCCTAGCAATGGCTGCCTCTAGCTCTTCCCTTGTAACTTCAGGGGCGGTCTGGCTTACCGCCTGCAGATCATCTTCAGGATGTCGAAGCATCGGCGGAGGAGTATGATCGGAGCCGTCCGGGAATAAGGTGGAGATGATAGCCTCTAGCAGTTGTGGTTGGAGGCTTTGTGTGAGGGGTGGCGCCCATGGACGCAGTTTACCCCGAACCATGCGATACGGGCGCCCCCATGGGTCTCGATCGAGGGTTGCAATCATTTCCTCACGGGCCTGCTTCTTCGCTTCCGTAATGGCCACTTGGAGGGTCTTCTTTGCCACCCTGTAGGCCTCGTACAATTCGGCCTCTCTAGCGGATGCGTTCTGCGTACGCCGCCGTCTCCTTCGATGTCTGGCGTACTGGCGTCGCTTCGCCACGCACGTGCGGCGTAAAAGGGCGATGTCTTGCGACCACCAGTACACCTGGCGCCTAGGTCTTCCGGGTGGCGTTCGGGGCATCGCCGCATCGCAAATGCTGGTCAGCGCTGAGCATAGCCACTCCGCTTCTTGCTGGACATTTATTTGTCCAATTGGGGCTGGGCACCAGGTCTGCACCACCAAGGCCTCCTGGAAAGCTTCATGATTGAGCCGTCTCAGGGTCCAGCGGGGACCAAGGTCTCTGGGAACCATCTGTGTAGGCCTGTCGGCGGTTTGGGCGGAGACAGCAAATCGGATGTAACGATGATCCGATAGCGTCTCCACCTCCTCCAGAACGCGCCAGCCTTGAATTCTTCGTGCCAAAGAGGGGGACGCAAAAGATAGGTCCACAATGGATCCACCCCCTTGTCGGACACATGTGTAGACGGTGCCCCTGTTAAGAACGGCAAGTCCATTCTCCACGGTCCACTCCAGCAGCAACTCCCCCCTGGCGTCCTCAGTGCGGCAGCCCCACGCCGGGGATTTGGCGTTGAAGTCCCCGAATATTAGGACGGGGCGTGGCTGAATCCGAGAGATTATTACCCCCAGTTGACCCATATACGTCTCGAACTCGGAGAGATGTCGGTTTGGAGAGAAATAAACTCCCACAACCGTGAAGTCGCAAGTGTCCGCGACGACGTATCCTCGACCCCTCTGGATGTTATTGAGGGGCGGAAAGCCAACTGAACTGGCCGAGTATAGGGCCACAAGCCCGTCGTGGTCCCCGGTCCACCCAGCTGTGGTGGGAACGTAGTATGGCTCCGACACGACCGCCAAATTAATCGACCACTCCGCCAGACTCTGGATCAGAAGATCTTGAGCCCGTGCACAGTGGTTTAAGTTGGTTTGTAAGAGCCTTAAGTCCATTAAACGGTGTCCATGGCTCTTTCCTCCATTCCTGAGCGCATTGCAGGGGCTGCCTTTTCGGGCTTCCGTGATGCTGCAGGGGGTGCCTTCTTATGTGTCTTCTTGTGGTTTGTCTGGTTTGTCTGGTTTGACCCGCATTCCTTACTTCCCACAAGATGCTCCGCGGGCTTGCTTGCCTCTGCACATATGGGGCAGTGCGGTGTCGCTGTGCACCCATCAGCTCTGTGACCAGTTTGGCCGCACCTAAAGCAGCGCTGCTTGGAGTCGAAAGACGACGTGCATCGCGCTCCAACATGGCCGTCCAGCATGCAGCGGAAGCATCGCACAGGTCTGGGCTTCAGCAACTGAACTGGGGCTGAGACCCATCCCACGAGAATCTTTTCGCCGTCTACAATCTTCTTCGCTGCACCAACCGGGCAACTTACGATGGTTGTACCGAGGCCATTGGTCCCCCATCGGATCTCCCCAACCTTTATTGCGCCCGAGGAACAGTCCCCGGCCTTAGCGAACGCCGCCACTACCTCCTCCTTGGAGGCGGAATCGTCAAGGCATGAGACTCGAACGCTGACGGTCTTCATGGGTCTGGACACGCGGATGTCAGCTTCTTCTAGTGTCGCCTTCAGCTTTTCGGCAAGTGCGTCCGCCTGATCACCACTGGCAGCACCGGGTAATTCAAGCATACGGGCCCCCGTAGCTGTCAACCTACAGCGGAGGCCGGGTATGCCAAGCTCTTCTAGATTGATGGCCTCTTTAGCTAGGGTAAGAGCACCCGCATAAGAGACCCCTCTTTCTGCCGCGCCAGGCTGCAGTGTAAGAACGACAGCCGAGGTTTTGGGTGGACGGAGCCTGTTCGCCTCCATCTTCTTCTTCTTATCCGCCTTTTTGCGCTTTTTCCTTCTTTTCTTGGCCTTCCCAACAGTTTGCCACTCGCCCGACTTGGGCTTAGTAGCATCCTGACTGCCAGTTGTTATCGCAGTTTGGGGAGTCGCTTTCTTCTTCTTTTCGCCCTTAGTCGGTTTAGTTTTCGACTGAGCCTGGGCATCCGTCACAGGTGGTGCTGCAGATGGAACTACAGGTGTGCACGGTGGAGCAGTCGTTTTCTCTGGGGCCCGCTTCGAAGACGCTTTTTGGGCATATGATGTTGTAGGAGCCTGCGTCGGTCTGGAGTCCGAAGCTAATGGGGGTCGTAGGATTCGACCTTCCAAAAACTGGACCCTGGCAAGTACCTTCCCGATCTCTTCCTTGAAGAGCCGGGCAAGGTCTGTCTGTTCCGTCTGTTCTGGTTGTGGCTTAGGGGTCTTATCAACAGGACGCTGCTTCCTGATGGCTGAGATGTCGGCCTTTAATTCGTCCATCTCCTGACGAAGCTCCTCCAGCTGGGTCTTCAATCGCTTGTTTTCCCTCTGTAAGCGCTTTGTTTCGTCCGATGCTGAGCGTTGGAGCAGCTCCTCTGCCATCTCCATTATAGAGGTGGCAGCGTTTTTGAGGGTCTTCTGGCTGGTGCCCTTCAGACCCTTGCTGATCTTAGCTACCGTCTTTATTGCTGCCACTGAATCCTCCAATTTTTTCTTGAGCTCAAGTGCGGTCAGCTCATCCGCGTCAAGCTCTGACGATGCCAGCGACAGGCGAGAGCACCGAAAGTTGTCAGTGTTCCCGGCGTCCGCTAGACTTCGGTCAGCCTCAATGATCATTATCTCGGGCGAGGATGCTCGAGACAATGGCGTCGGTGGTCTCAGTCTTCCCTTCTTTTGGGTGGGCTTTTCTTTCGGGGCTCGAGGCGTCTTCCCACTCGAGTCCGACCCTGATCCGCCTGTCTTCTCCCTGTCGAGTGCCGCGTAACTTCGCTTCCTCTCTAGGCGTGTTATGGTGTTGGCGCTATCTGCGCTTGCCACGCTCGCCATTTCCTCGTTATCGGACCTTAGGTCCACCTCCTTGTTAGCGACTGTTGTTTTCGTAAAGAACGAAGACACAATCGTCTTTGCCGATCCACTTGCAGAATCGTTGTTTTGTCCATTTTTCTTGCCAGAGTCGTCGGTTGCACTTGCGCGCGTGGTGTTGGGTGCCCCCCCCGTATACGTGGGGCGATCCGAGCCCGTGGGCTCAGTAAGGGATTGTTCTCCAGTCGTAACCGGTACCCTCCCGGGGAGTTTTTTATCCTTCACCGTGTTCATTGTTGTTGTGCCTTGATTTTTAGACAGGTCAAGGCACCCTGTTTCCCCTCCCCCCCAGCGCTAGTGACGGGGCTTAGCCCCCCCGCCTTTCAGCCTATCGGCACGCTAGACCTTCAGCATTGGGCATATATACATATACATAATAAATCCCCCCCCCCTGCGTCGCTAATGCTACTCCCACTCCTCTCCGAAAGCCGGAGAGTAGCAGGAGCAGCCCTCGCAACGCCCCCCCATGCCAGACTATTCGCCATCGCCGACAATAACCTAGGTAAACCTAGGA